>CAUYQU010067350.1:0-37301 GCA_963574635.1 Cheracebus regulus | reverse complement strand
TGTATATGATACATTTAAAATATAAGCTACACCCTCACTTTTTGCATAATAAAATTTATTTCATACCCATTGCAAAAAAAGTAACTTGGCCAATCTGATTGTGTCAATGGGCAAAATAATACATGATGTATACTCCTTCTTCGGTGAATAAGCAAAATTCAGAAAAATGTCACAGATTCAAAAAATAAGTTGAAATAAAATAGCCCTGAGATTTAAGAAATACATAGTGGCATGGGATTTATTATTCAAGATGTCAAAAGGCATGTCTGGGAAAGGAACTAGAAAACTAAATATTTTAACAGCATTAGTAACGTTTTACATTTATTAATATCTATCAATAGTAGTATTTTTTATATGAAGCATCAGTTTTCATGGAGCAGTAGAAATGCTACTGGGTTGGAAGTCTTCATTCGTTTAGAACTATAAACCAAAGTTTGGAAAATTGGAAAAGAGTGTGAATTTATAAAAAAATAAAAATATTTTTCACATTCAATAAACTTCCAAATAGCACTTTACTCTGACAGTCATTTAGAACCAGATCACACACAGAAGCTACTCTTGGTAAGGAGTGATTCAAAAATTGCACAAAGTGCTTTATTGGCTTCATGTCATTCTTTGAACAGCAGCAAGTAATCAACTCCATTCTCAACAGAAAGAGGCCACTTGTATTCAAGGGCTAGTTACTTACATTCCTAATCACTTATGTCACTTTTCACTTTGCTGTTTCTTAAGTAAAATGAGTTGAGGGCTGCAAAAAAGTTAGAGTGTGGTTTTGCATTGTTCAAGTTACAAGACAGCATATTTTAGTAATTAATGCCACATTTACTAAAGATATTATCAAATTTGGAATAGCAGGAGCATTTACTTGTCAACACTGAAACATAATTCCAAGTTTCCTTCTGAGTCATATAGCAGTTCAGTATCCCACTACCTCCATCCAGAGCAGGTCTTAATAGTTGGAATTAGCTAGGCATATTTCCATATCTCCATAGAGACTAAAGAATAATCACTTTTATATGTAAATACATTTAGTGTAACTACCCTAGAGACCACAGTGGCTGCTGCAGTTATTAATGAAGCTGCACTTAATTTGATGCTCATCCAAATTACTCTCTAGGAAAAAGTCAAGAAACTGAACATGATCTGAGTTCAGACACCACTCTTAATCATGTTTGATTAAACTGGGCTAGCATGAGTAAAATTGCTTATTCTTTAAAACAGTGACTGTTTTTCTGGTTAGGATATGAAATGTGCAATTTTTTTTTTGCTCTCCTCCCAAGGTTATTCAGTCCTCTGTTCTGGGTGTGTTGCTTGAAGTTCGCGGTGTCCACATCTCTAGGGCCATTGCCTACTGTTTAACAACAGTATAGCCAACAAGAATCCCGAATCAATCGTAAAAGCTAAAATGAGGATGACCAGCTGCTACCGGGGCACCGGGGCACAGATCTGGCTATATCATCACTATTATCCTTTTGGCATTTGAAAAACTTCCACCAATATACATACATACTTCAATAGTATTATGCCTCATAGTAAACTCAGAAAACTTGGTTGACTACATCTTAGCATACAAACTGCATTCAAGACTTCCACTGAAGGCCGGGCACAGTGGCTCACGCCTGTAATCCCACCACTTTGAGAGGCCAAGGCGAGCGGATCACGAGATCAATAGATCGAGACCACCCTGGCCAACATGGTGAAACCCCGTCTCTACTAAAAATACACACACACACACACACACACACACACACACACACACACACACACACACACACACACACACAAAATTAGCTGGGCGTGGCGGCGTGCGCCTGTAGTCCCAGCTACTCGGGAGGCTGAGGCAGGAGAATTGCTTGAACTTGGGAGGCGGAGGTTACAGTGAGCCGAGGTCATGCCACTGCACTCCAGCCTGGCGCCTGGTGACGGAGTGAGGCACTGTCTCAAGAAAAAAAAAAAAAAGACTTTCACTGAAGTCTATGGTGGAGCTGCTTAGGATTTTCTCTGAGGACATTTACAGTGTAATCCTTTACACTTATATTGTCACCTCCACAAGACTTTTCAGTTAGGGTCTGTGAGAGATACTGTTTTTCTTGACCATCTTTCAGTGTAGGATTTGTTTCCAGAATCTTTTTTGCCCTCCTTATTCCTACCTTTCCTGTTCTATTTTTCTTAACCAGATTAATCATGAGTTAATTTCTCTCCTCATTTATGTTTTCTGTTCTTGCCTTTTCTCCATCTCATATCTGTCAGTAAAGACTTACCATCCATTTCTGTTTGATCAGTTTCTATTTTAGCAAATGATTTTTTTTGTGCCTTTAAGTGTTCCCCTAAGTCAACACCACAACAAATTCAGCAGGTATTTGATAAAAGCAAAAATTGTTCATGATTTACTTGAGAAACTTTTTGCTTCTACTAGCCTACCTACTGTAAAATCACAACTTCAGGCCCTGGCTTAGTAGTTGGAGCTCACAGGTATGATTAATAATTTACACTGTTCCTAAACTGGCTACTTTTTGGCTGAAAAAAAGAAACATTTTACTAAATTATACTGAAACCTCACTGGCTGAACTGTATACATGGCTGGCTTAAGGATCCAATTGAGCTGAGTAATAATTAACTTAAAAGCTTAGATGAAGAAAGGAGAAAAGTTAGGAGCTGCCCTTGGAAGAGTCTTAAGGATCAGTGTTAATAATTTTCTAAACTTTCCCCCATTTGCCTAAACGTAGACATTTCTTTCTCATTAGGAATTAGGTCCAGGATAAACTAAAAAGGATTAAACCTCTTATGTACTAACTCAATAATATGAATTACTTACATTATAAGGTATTTATGTGTTGGGTGGTGCAATTTCATTTTGACAGGCAGAATGAGGACCACACATATTTGTGTTTATCATTTCATGCCTGAATTTTTGATGCAGTAAGACGTTTTTGTTTTTCCATAAATTATTTCAAGCAAAGAGAACAAAGACATAAATACTTATTGCAACTCATATTTATCATCCATTCACTCATGAATACTTTGGGACCCCTACTAGGCTCCACACCAACCTGAAGGGAAAACTTGCAAGAAACCAAATCCAGCAAGCATGTTGTCATTTTAGTAGTCTTTTCAATTGCAGAAATGCAAAAGAATTTTTACTTTTATTAAATACTTCTACTTTCTTTTAGACTGAAATCTCTACTCAGTCATGAATTTACTTTTTCTTCTATAGCCTTTTCTCTTAGATAGTATTTAATCTCCTGCTCAACCCTCTGTATTTTCCTTGAGTACTTAAAAGTTTCTATCCCTATTGCACAGTGCAATTAACTCCACTACAATTGCTACCCCAAAACACATGTATCCAAATTCATTACAACACAAAGAAAATCTTCAGTGAAGTGGCCTTCTATGAGGATCCTTGAGCTTTCGTTACTTGGAGTCTCCTCCCTGAATTCTACCTCCATAAACTCAGCACTTAAAAAATATATTTTGTTTCAAACTCTGCAAATTATTCTACATAAGACAAATATTGGTGAATCAAATTTCCTCAATCTCTTTATCTGCATGAAAAAAGTCAGCACTGAGTTGGTTGGTGTCTTTTAGTCATTCAAGTGAAAGGAATTTTTGCCACATTATTTTTGTCCTATTTCTTTTATAGCACATTCATTGATTTTTGAAGATTTTATTCTCTTAAGAATTTATTAAATTATGAAACATTTTAAGCAGTCTTGTTTATAATCATCACATTATTTGCTGATTCTGAGATGCAAAGTAAAATTGTTTACCCTTCCCATGTATATCCCAACTTGTTTGTATGTGAATAGTAATTGACCAAACAGAGAAAACTGAAAGATGGGTACAGTGCTTCTCTCATGCACCTCAAACCCTGTATTTTCTCAGATCCTGGGAAAAAAGATGGGTATTTATTAAACTGACCTGTAGTAAGATTTTTCTATAAATTACAGCTATTACTGGGGCTCACTCACATAAAGACCACTGAGAAGTGATCTTACAATTAATTTTTACATTTTGAATATTGTTCAAACCTTTTAGAAAAAGAAAAACACATCCTATTAAAATGCTATAAATTATTAATCAGCTAAAGCATTTAAAATGTCATTTTTAATCTTGTTCTCCATTAACCAGTGTCCTTTTTTCACTTGAAAAAAGTGTCCCTAATTTTCAATTTAGAATTAAATTTGATTACCAAATGTCATTGTCAATGATCTCTAATTAAAAACATACATTCTGAAAATGTAACCTAGCATTTTATTCCTCTGTTAGCCAGTAATTGTGAGATGCATGATTTAGCAGGGTTTCTTTTTTGTTCTTTATCAAAACATATGCACCAGTTTATTAAGCATGATTTACAGTGATGTAGCTTTTACAATTTTACATCATTTGATTGTGATCAGTAATGAAAAGTACTTTAATTTAAACCAGGAGATAGCCATTAATCTCTAAAACAATGATTACTGACATTGAATAAAATACATGAAAATCATCACTTAACTGTATTTCCAATATACCCTATCACATCTGTTCTTCTATATACTTTCTCTTATAAAATAAAAAGAAAATTACTATTCTCTGAGGTTGATGGCTGGTCCAAAAAGACTGGTGATATAATCGCTAGTCTACTATTATAAGTCATTATCTAGTAATCTGCTATGAAAGAGTTAGGCAATTTCAGTTTCACATCCCCATTATGCAACTCTGATAAACTTTCAACATGAAGAAAATACATCATGCCTTTTCTTCCTTCTCATTCTGTATTATATATTTAAGGTTAAATTAGCCACATTTCTCTTAAAAATTGGCTTTACTTTCTGACTTATCTATTTCTTAAAATATGTATATTTTCTTCTAGTTATCCAGGCTTGATCTCTAAAAGTATTTCATGGCTTCTCTCTTTCCCTGACTCCCTACATTCAACCATTCTAATGCTTAGGTGTCTCTCATATCTATTTAGTTTTGGTTTTCCTTTTCTATTAAAATAATTGATCTTCAACAAACCTGACAAAAACAAGCGATGGGGAAAGGATTCCCTATTTAATAAATGGTACTGGGAAACTGGCTGGCTATATGCAGAAAATTAAAACTGGACCCCTTTCTTATAACTTATATAAAAATTAACTCAAGGTGAATTAAAGACTTAAATGTAAAAGCCAAAACCATAAAAACTCTGGAAGAAAACCTGGGCAATGCCATTGAGGACATAGGCATGAGCAATGATTTTACCATGAAACTGCCAAAGCAACTGCAACAAAAGCTAAAATGGACAAGTAGGATCTAATTAAACTAAAGAGTTTCTGTACAGCAAAAGAAACTATCATCAGAGGAAACAGCAACCTACAAATTAGGAGAAAATTTTTCAATCTACCCATTGGACAAAGGTCTAATATCCAGAATTGACAAGGATCTTAAACAAATTTACAAGAAAAAACAACCCCATCAAAAAGTGGGCAAATGATATAAACGGACAAATATCAAAAAAAAAAAAAAAAAAAAAAGACATTTATGTGGCCAAAAACCATGAAAAAAAGCTCAACATCACCAATCATTAGAGAAATGTAAACCAAACCAAAACCACAATGAGATACCATCTCACACCAGTTAGAATGGTGATTATTAAAAAGTCAAGAAACAACAGATGCTAGCAAGGCTGTGGAGAAATAGGAACACTTTTACACTGTTAGTGGGCATGTAAATTAGTTCAATCATAGTAGAAGACAGTGTGGCAATTCCTCAAAGATCAAGAACCATAAATACCATTTGACCTAGCAATGCCATTACTGGGTATACATTCAAAGGAATATAAATCATTTTATTATAAAAATACATGCACTTGTATGTTTATTTCAGCACTATTCACAATAGCAAAGACATAGAACCAACACAAATGCCCATCAGTGATAGACTGGATAAAGAAAATGCAGCCACAAAAAGGAATGAGATAATGTCATTTGCAGGGACATGAATGAAGCTGGAAGCCATCATATTCAGCAAACTAACACAGGAACAGAAAACCAAACACCACATGTTCTCACTCATAAATGGGAGTTGAACAAGGAGAACACATGGACCCAGGGAGGGAACACACAGCAGGACCTGTGAGGGGTATGGACAAAGGGAGAAAGAGCATGAAGACAAACAACTAATGCATGCGGGGCTTAAAACCTAGGTGATGGGTTGATAGGTGCAGCAAACCACCATGGCACATGTATACCTATGTAACAAACCTGCACATTTTATACATGTATCCTGGCACTTAAAGTAGAAAAATAAAAAATTATACACCCTCCCCCCACAACACACACATATTATATATATATATAAAGCCAGGCAGCATATATTTTTGGCTTTGTGGGCCATAGAGCCTTTGTTTCAGCTACTCAGTCCTGCTGCTGTAGTATAGAAACAGCTATAGACAACATGTAAACAAATAAACATAGCCATGTCTCAAAGAAAGTCAATGTACAAAAACATATATATATATATATATATATGTGCAGCAGCTTATTAAGTATGACTTAGAGTGATGTAGCATATATATATGTTCTCATTTCCACTTCCTAACACTTTGATCCAAGTCTTCACTGAATTCATTTGGACTATATTCAATTGCTTTACAACTAGTCTTCCTACATCCAACTTCCTATCCTCCAATCCAAACTTCTTACATCTTATACATTCATCTTTTTAGCTCACATCATGTCCCTTCTGTTTCTAGAGCCCCACAACCCCTCATTGCTTAAAATAAAACTTGAACTCATTAATTTAACACTCAAGGCTCTACACAATCTGATCTCAAATTTCTTCATGTTCAAGATGCTAGTCATAACTTTTCCTCAATAATGCCCTTACATTTTCCTCCTTCTGCCATTATTCTTTGTCATCCCCTACACATTTGCAATATTCTGTGTGTTCTTTTACCACCTATTCTTCTAGATCACATGGCCATACAGTTGACAAGTCTCTCTTCTTATCTCTTAAGAGGTTTTGTATTTGCATTCACCAGGAAACACTGTGCCCTTTTTTCCAGAATTTCAGTTAGGTTTATAGGCTTCAAAGCTACTGACATTATCATACTCTTTTCTGAATCTAACACAGAACATTGCACATAGGTAGTTCAGTAAATATTTACAAATGTTATGCTTGAAATAATAGCCTATATATAATTAAAGGGTCGGAAACTATGGTCTTTGGGCCAAACATGGCCTCCTCCAACCTGTTTTTGTACATTGACTTTCTTTGAGACATGGCTATGTTTGTTTACATGTTGTCTATAGCTGTTTCTATACTACAGCAGCAGGACTGAGTAGCTGAAACAAAGGCTCTATGGCCCACAAAGCCAAAAATATATGCTGCCTGGCTTTTTTCTGGGAAATGAGCTGACTTATGATAAAGTACATTGAAGGAAGACGGAAAAATTAAGCTTTATTTGGGTGCCTAAGAGATTCCACAAGAAGTGCCCAGTCCTGGCCCTCTGTTTCCATTTCTCTCACTGCCTTCACTTCACTGTAAGCACGCCCACCAGATCTGTAAGTAAGATGATGTTGGGCTAAGCCATCTGAAGCTGGGCTTTTGTAAGCTTTCTCCCAGAAACATATGCATTTATAAGCACTTATACTGAGACACCTTAGATAAGCTTCTGCAATCGATATTTAAGGCATCTGCTGATCCTCACATATGGTCACTGACAAATGACAGCTGCCAATCAGTTGGAACTAACATGTAAATTTCACTCACCAGAAGACACAAGCTTAGAGGAGGGTGAAAGTGGTCCAAATGACAACAGCAAATGACCCAATTAACCATCAGAAATAATTTCAGAAGGAAAATTTATCTCGATGTGCCAGAATAGTACATTTAGCTGATTTATTTTGTCAAAATAAAATTGATTTTGGCAATTCCAGAACTTAAAAAGTATGCTCCAAGTAAAGAACTTAAAATAGCCCTTTTTACATGGGAACTGGAATAATTATTTTTGTACTTTTGTATTCATGGTTCCCCAAGTATATCACAGTGTGTTCATATACATATTTATATATCTATCTAGCTATGTATTCTCATTTTCAAATCTAAAAATTCATAGGCTTACATATATTCCAATTTAAATTCTGGGTAAAAATTACATAGATTATTTTGGATTATCCTAGCTACATATAGTTTGATGCTCATGTATTTATTCAGTGACTATTTCTTAGGGGCTTTCATGTTCCAAGCATGATAGAAATAGCATAGTACAGTAAAAAAGAGCACCAGATTTCTAGCAGTCAGAACTGGGTTTAAATCCCATTCCATAAGCTTGGTGACTATAGATAACTTACTGAATGTCTGAGACAAAATTTAGTTTTGGGTAAAATGTGCAATATGTTATTTTCCTCTATGAGACTTGTTATAAGAATGACATGTGGTAGGTCTATTAGTCTGCCTGGCATATATCTATCTACTTCAGACTTTTACTGCATTCTACTGGGAGCCAGCCCTGTGTGCTGACCTAGAAATAATCACTAGATTCAACATGGACCAATTATAGTAACCCCATGTCCCTTGTAAATTCTCAAGGGTGGACATTTGCCCCATGTCAGGACAGTCAGAGTCCTTTGCAAGATTTTTAACAACAACAGCTGGAGTACATATCTCTTTGCTTTTCAGATCATAAGACTGGAAGAATAAATCTAGGGATGCTGGTTAAAAATTCCTCATCAAGTAGGGCAAGATTGTAATAAAAGGGATGGTTGGAGAGTGACTGAGTTTCCCTAGTTCTAGCCCCTAGATCACAAGGGCTGTCCTGAGGCACTGTCCTTCCAATACACTGCCTTCCTTCTAAAGCTGCCTTCTTGTAGGTTAAGAATCCTAACTAAAACAATATAGAAATGCTTAGCAATGCACAAAGTCACTGAAAAACAGATGTTGGTGACCTTACCCTGTGTCTGGGAACCCGAGAATAAGGAGACGAATAGTTTATGGTCCCTGTCTTCAAGATGTCTCTGATTTAGTGTGTTCACTTTTTAGACAAGAGGGGCCTTATTTCTTATGTTTATTCCCAACACCTAGAGCAGTGTACAAAAGCTTGATTAAATAACTATGAAACTGAGATACTGAGGATTATAATAGATACATAAAGACATTCAAGAAAATCAAGAGGAAATTTATCTAAAAAGGTTTTTGCAAGCACTGTACATAAAATGTATATGTGTACATAATAGGAAGCTAATTAAATTGTTGCTATGAGTTTTGACAGGAATTAGCTACCCTGCAATATTCAAAGAGCAAGAAGTGCCAATGTTCTCCATTTTTCTTATATTAAAGAAAATGAGGTTCTGACAACCTACTTATCAAGGCTGCACAGGGCCTGATGCTGGACACAACTTGGATTCCTTGCCCTCTCCATTGAATCTCATAAAAGCACTTGGACTAAAAAATTTAAAAGGTAATGGTCCTGGCACCAGACCACAATGTCACTGACTTACTTGAGGTCCTGCTGTACATTGCCTCTCTCTTGCTCTTGCCCATTACCCTCTCTCAGACACTATCTATCCAGGTCACTGCCACAGTGATCATGCGGCAACCCCTATGAAGTTGCATTAACAGTATTTTTGATATTATACCCACAGTCACATAAATTCAATGACCAGGTCTCCCCAAATACTCACTCTGCACATCATTTTGTGCATCTCCAAGGTGCAGCATTGGAACAGAGTTCTGATCTATACCACCTGAATAATCATGTCATCTCTGTCTCCTTCTCATTCTGATAAAAGCCAACTCCAAAGAGGAACACACTTTTTCAACTTTACAGCCTATCTTTTCTCTGAAGTAGAATGAAGATGATTTCCCAAGTTCAGTTCAGCTAGACTTTCACAAGTGGCCTATTTCCGAGAACACAAAGTTAAACTCCTTAGAGGAGAGTTATTTATTTTTTTCCATTGTGATCCCACTGGTGACCAAACAAGAAACACTTTCTTAGTCAAATTTTTCTGGAAACTTTGTACTTGTGAAAATTTGCTTTTTTATATTAACATAATCTGTTTTTGTCATTGCGATGATAATGGTGGTGGTGGTGATAGAATTAACTGAGAAAGAATGAATATAAATGAAGATTGGACTTTTTAAATTATATATTTGGAAGAAAATACTTACTATGATGCATTCTCTCTGAGAGAAATATTACTTTAAGGAATTATAATTGCTGGTTTGAGTTTAGTAAAACAAAACTTCTCTTGATACCTCAAACATAGACAAATGTGTTCATATTCTATTCAGGCAAAGATAAGCAGTGTTAGTCTAAACCTTCCCAAATAGAAGGGAAGATAAATAAAGGTGGCATGAGCAGAAAAACTATACATAGACACAGAGAGAATCTGTATTTTCCTTGTTTATTTCAGGACTGACATAGTTGAGGGCTTTCAGATGTCATCCCAGTTTTCTTATTTTGCACTGAAAGCTTCTTTATCTGGAAACTCGACTACTAACTCACTGTAAGTTTATCTATTTTTCATGTCACTTGGTGATGAGCAATTGCTGACACATTAATCTTGTATCGCCCCATCTCAGTTCTGACCCTTCTCTGAGTTTCAGTAGCATTAGATAAGCTAGATGCTCTATTCCTAGGGAAACTGTGGTAAAATAGAAATTGAAGTACTAGAATACACCAAAGAGACTACAGCTTTTGGTTCATAATTTGTTAGGATCAAAAGAGGCATTAGCATCAACAGATTTAATATCTACTTCAAAAGAAATATATTTCCAAGAAAGAGCTTTATTTTCCTTTTTAAAGCTAGGTAGAGAGATTTTTTTTCTATTGTAAGAAATACTGGCAATTGACTCAATAATTATAAATGCAAGTAATGCATTTATAATGTTACAGATTCCCTATCTTTGGGTGCAGAAAGTTATTTTAAAATAGAAACAAAAAAGCTCAATAGCAAAAAACATGGAAATTTCCCTAACCAACCACAAGATTGATAATGTTCATTTTGACCTAAATTTAATTAATTAGGTGCTTTTCTATAAAAATGAAATGAAAATATCTAGTCCATGAAGTGATGTACCTTTCCTAAAATTGTGATGGGTTAAAATAGCATTAACCATATCTGCCTAATGTACTGTTTCTTTAAATTTTATTATAGTTAGCAATTTGTGAGATGTGATTAATCCTAAACTATTTTCTGTTCTCTTTAACTTATGTATCATACAAAAGAACTCTCAGAGCTTTAAATGTGTTGTGTACTTTATAAAGGGTAGCATTTGGTATTACTTTGTCCTTTAACATATTATGTGATTTGATTGGTTAGTGAGAAAAAAATGAAATCACTTCCCAGTCTTCATGTAGAACACATAAGAACTTAAGAAAGTGCTGTATGTCAGTAAATATACTGGCTATTAAATCTTGTCACTTGAACTTGCCTCAAAAGTAGCAATAAAGAAAAGATGACATGGAAATATTTTGTCCTTTGCACATTTTATGAGAATCTTAAAATTATGCAAAATTGGCATATTTTGCTAAAACTTGTAAGACAACTTTGAAAACAAAAAAATACTTATTTGTAAAATATTATATTAAAATTGTCTAGCATCCTAAAGGATCAAAGTAATATATATTTTGGAAATAATTCATTAAGGAAAACTAATTGTGATGTCTATGAGCCATGCAACTTATTTTTTAAAACTATGTGATGGAAGGAAAAGTGAGCCATTAACAAATACCCATGCTACATAACATAAGGTTGATATGCATTGTTTTTATGAAAATTTGGCCAAAATTTACACAGTGACAAAATAAAATAACAAGCATCTTTTTAACCCAGTCATATACATGTCTTAGGTTCCAAATGCAGATGTTTACTTCCTGGTAAGTCTATCTTTGCAAGAATGTTAGTTTGAAGGACTGACAATGAAACATGCATTTATCTTTGGCCATTCCTAGCAGAGTGCTTACTTGGCTAACATTTCCACAAACTTCTGGTAGTTGTTAATCCTTGGCTAGCATTTAACAACTGCAGGGAGAAAGGCAAAAATATTTTCAAAATATATGCCTTGCATACATATTTGCCTTTTGGATTTGCCTCAAAGTTTATGAATGTCTTTGTATACTTTTACATATTTTAAAACCATTTTACCTATCATTACAAATACAGTCTTCATTTTAGCCTAACTTAACTGATTAAGGTGACAGAGTGCTTATAAGATAAATGCTTACTGACAAAGAAGTTTTCACTCATGTTCATTAAAGTAAATTTTAACTTAATCAAGGATATGCGTGTTGAGGGCGATTTAATATTTTAAATTAGATTGTTCTAGTTTCAGAATCAGAATTTAGGTTACGCCTGATAACTTTTATATATGACTAGGATATACTACTCTGCATTCTCATCTGTTACTTTTCATTTGCAGTATGAGATGCAGATGCCCACCAGATAGAAATGGAAGCAGAAAGAGTCTGCCTTTCACCAAGGTCTCAATCTCCGGCACCTTCTATGTCAACAAATTCCTATGTGCCAAGGAGAATTCTGTGCAGAGAAAGGAGAGCCAAATTTGGTTCTGGATCAGTGCCATGACAAAGAAAATGGCCATTAACTGCTGAGTGGAAATCTCTCTCAGCGGATCATGGCTTATACACAGTGACTTATCCAAAATCCCCTTATGCTGTTGCTACTCTTAACAACAGCTTAGTATTTCACCCGTAGAAGTAGCAATTCTTGAGCATTAGGTTCAGTGAAAGTTAGTTTTTGGCAAACTGATGACTGCACTCTGGATCACAGATCTTTAGATTTCCTCTTTTAGCTACCATTACAAGCCAAGAGTGGTGATGGAATCCAAGTAGACTCTTTTAGGAAGAGCTGTAGCGTAAGATCAATTTATTGGCAGGAAAGTCTCATGAAAGCAAGGACTTGATCTGTTCCGTTCTTTGCTGTAATCTCAGCATATACAGCAGAAACTATAATATAGCAGACACTCAAATATTTGGATGAAGGAAAGAACAAGAAATGAAAGATGAAGGAATTTAGCATATAATGTACTGATGCTTGTGCTCTATCCACTGGGAAGTATTGGCTCTAATGAGCAAGGCAATCAGTGTGGATCTCTACAAAAGTTGCATGGAGTTGCACGGAAAACGTAATTGTTAGGATTAAATCCCCTAGTTCTAGGCATTATGAGCAATGCCAACCCTTACCAGTGCCTAGTGATGAGATTATTTCTCTTATATCCTCCTGGAGGAGGAATTTGGAGCCCTTTTCAATGCCTAGCAGTGAGGGTTCTATAAACATAAACACACTGATTTTCATTTATCTCTTCCAATTCAGTACAAAAGTCACCCCATTTGTCTTTCTTCTCTCTACTCTCATCAGAACACTTAGGGACTCTGATTCAAATTATGCTTCTGGGCCAATGAATAGAATAATCCAAATGCATCTTGATAAAACTCCCTAAATAAAACCCCCTAAATCCAGATGTCAAAGAGAAAGAATGGGAGAGGTAACATAATTCCCTTTCTTCACAGATAAACCCTGGTTTCTACATGTAAGACAGATTAATTTTGCTAAGTCAAACCAAAAAACTTCTTTACATTTAATAGCTTAGTCAGTTGGCACTCCTACCCATATTGATTGCCTATTGCTGCATCAAGAAATTATCACCAAAATGTAATGGTTTAAAACAAATGCATTATTTTGCACAGGGTTTACAATAAATGTATTATTTTGTACAGGGTCTGGATTGCATTTGTAACATAGAAATGCATTTCCTTAGACACTGCTAAGTTGAGCATTCAGGTGAGACTATAGCCCTGGCCAATATCTTGACTTTAATCTTGATTGGCATTCACTCATGCTGTTGTTGCCAGGTCATGATCCCACAACACCAGGCCTTTCTGCAGAACTCCTCCTCAACATGGCAGCCTTCTCCCACAGGGAGCAATTCAAGAGAATGCAGAAAGAGTGCTTAAGAAGGAACCACAGATACAGTATATCTAATCTTGGAAGTGGTCTCTCATTACAGCATCAACTCAAAGTCCAGAATTATTATCTAAATCAGGTTCACATGTGAATGAGGACTCTTTGGGTAAGGGTCCCTAAGTACAATTCCTATCTTTCTGTAGATTTATGTAGTTGAAGAGATAAGTCTTCACACACACACACACCCCTAATGTGCAGTGGAGGTACAGATATAAGGTAACTGCTATAGCCACTACTTTTCAAAAAAGGACAAAGTGGAAGGCACAAGGATGTCACTACTCCATAGAAAGCCTTAAATCAGCCAGGCAAACACTGGAAGTTCCTTGATGAGGTCTCAGGACTTAGGAATGAAGCTCCACAGCTACTGGCTCTGCCCTCTGGCTCTTGATTCCATGCCCCATCCCATCTTATCTTATTTCATGAGAAATATCATGTGTTGGTAACTGGCCAGCTTTCTCAGCCTGCTTCTTGCCTGTAGAATTTAAGGCCCAAGGACATTTCTTCATTCTTGACATTTTGTTCCCCTCGGTTTGAGCTGGTTATACTCCTGCAGCATTTATGAAAGAACAGCATGGCTCTCTGGTGAATTCTCTTGGAGTTCTCTCCATATTCTAAAAGCCACACCCACAAATCTCTTTAAGCGAAGCCCCTCTCAGAGGTTCTAATTTTTTATTGAGAGGACCTGTGAGGAACACCCTTATTTTCTTTAGAACATTTTGTCTTACTAATATCCTGATACACCACCTCAGATCTTTCTGAAACTAAAACAGACAAAAAAACAAACACAAAAAAACAAAACCAGGATCTTACAGTTATACCCTCAGCCTCACTATGCTTTCTAGCAATGCCTTAGGTTTGATTCTTGCTTGGAAGCCATTTCTTAATTTAACATAACTGGCCTTCTGTAGAAACTGAGAATTTTTAAAACCATCAGTTCCTGACTCCTTATGTTTAACAATTCTTCCCTTAATTTACCTTTTTCTGTTTGCATTTTACCAAAAGAAGTCAGATAGCACCCTTATCTCTTTCCTTGGAAATCTTTGCTAGATCATTCAGCTCATTAGGCATATTTTTCACTTTCCAAGTTACTGCAGGCATTAGTGTCAGTAAAAGTCTGCCACTATATACAAAATATTGCCTTTCCTCCAACTTCCATTAATATTTACCTCATTTTTCCACAAGGCTTCATGAGTATATCTATCAAAGACTGTGAGTCTTCTACTAATAACTTGTTTAATTCACTTTAGACCTTCCCTAACACTATCCTGAAAGCATACTACAAGTTCCAAAACCTCTTTCACATTTCAGGTTTTTGTTTCAGTAGGACTTCACTTTCAGGTGCCAAAATTGACTTTATTTATCTGTTTCTATGTAACACAAATTACTCACAAAATTTAGCAGGTGAAAACAACAAACATTTGTTATCTCACATTTCTGCAGATCAGGAATCTGGATATCCAGCTTAGCTGGATATTTCTGGCTTAGGGACACTTAAATGTTGCAAAAACCCATTGGTTCTGGCTGCGGTCTCATCTGAAAGCTCAACTAGGGGGCCTTCTTGTACACATGGTTATGGGTAGATCTCTCTAAAGGACTTCCTCACAAATGTCAGCTGCTTTTATCCAAGATCAGCAACCTGAGAAAGAGCATGCAAAACAGAAGCCATGATGATTTATAACATAATCTTGGAAATAATATTTCATCACTTCCACTACAGTTCATCAGAAGCAAGGAAGTGCAGCCCACATGTGAGGAGAAATGATTACATAGGGAGTGATAAAGAGAAGAGATTACTGAAAGCCATCTTAGAGACTTTCTACTACAAGGAGTCAAAGAACTTCAAAAATAATTTGTTCATTAAGAAATGAATTTATGGCCAGGTGTGGTAGCTCATATCTGTAATCCCAGCACTTTGGGAGGCTGAGGTAGGTGAATCATCTGAGGTAAGGAGTTTGAGACCAGTTGGCCAACATGCTGAAACCCCATCTCTACTAAAAATACAAAATTAGCTGGGGATGGTGGTGGGCACCTGTAGTCCCAGGTACCAGGGAGGCTGAGGCAGAAGAATTGCTTGAACCTAGGAGGCAGAGGTTGCAGTGAGCCGAGATCATGCCACTGCACTCCAGCCTGGGTGACAGAGCAAGACTCTGTCTCAAAAAATAAAAAATTATATTTAAAAACATACCATCACAAGCAGCTTGACAAGTTAGTGATTTTTTCTAGTAGTAGAAAAAAATTAGGAAGAAATAAAAGCCATCACACAACAGTAAAAATAGCACACAAGAAAGAAACCATCCAAATAAGAAACATTTATGATTTTGAGCAAAATATTGTGTTTAAAGCAAGAACATTCATTTTATCTTGACATTGAAATATCCTCAGTCATTTAACAGGTTTAATGATACATGATTACATTTTCTTTCCGACAGTGTTAAACACATCATTTCGTTCTGAATAGTAAGATTTATATAATTATAAGTTAAACAACTTTATCCCCTCCCACTAAAAATTTTAGAATCAATACATACACAGAGAACTGAAAATATAATCAACTTTATAAAGAGATTTTAATAATTACAAATCATTAAATGTAAAAGTAAGATTATTACTGTGAAGTATAAAGTGAGAAATGGAAAAGTATAATAATTTCCTCCATTTTAGTAGTGCTGAGCCAAGAAATACTGCTATGATTAGGCTGTGTCCGCATCCAAATCTCATCTTGAATTATAGTTTCCATAATCTCAATGTATCAAGGGTGGGACCAGGTGGAGGTAACTGGATCATGGGTAGGGGGCGGTTTCTCCCATGCTGTTCTCCTGATAGTGAGTGACTCTCAGGAGATCTGATGGTTTTATAAGCATCTGGCATTTCCCCTGCTGGTTTTCATTCTCTCTTCTGCCACTCTGTGAAGAGGTGCCTTAAACTGTGGGGGTTAATTAACCTCTTTTCTTTATAAATTACTCAGTCTCAGGTATTTCTTCATAGTAGTGTGAAAACGGACTAATACCAATACCCTATACTTTTAATTAGACATAAAATACAGTTAAATATATTGTTCAAAATTATGAGGAGAACAATAAAATAAGTACAAGAATAAAATTGATGCAGGAGATGCAAAGAAGTATAAAGAACATAAATTCATATACGAGCTTAAATATGTTATCTAAAGTGATAAACCAAGCAAAAGAACTATAAACATATTATTGTGTTTTATGATTGTGATGAAGAATGTAGCCTAAAAATGCTTATAAGGGATGTGGAACTGGGATTAGAGAAGCTTGTAGGGGTTTAATTTTCTTTTAACTTGATATCATTCTAAAATGTTTGTTTTGTTATCATACATGTCTAAATATTATTTTTAAAATTCACAATCTAAAAATAGATACCTGTAATACAAAACGTGGATGCTATTTGTTAGGTGTCTCAATAAACTGCTGTAGTTTTTAACCCTTTGTTGTATCCACTCTCCGAAAATGAGTCTTTAATAAACCTCACTAAGAATCTGGTTCAGATCTTTTAGCTCCCTCACTAAGAATCTGGTTCAGATCTTTGACCTTTTAGTTCCCTCACTAAGAATCTAGTTCAGATCTTTGACCCGCTTATGACTGATAGAAGGTGACAGATGTGATGCTGCATGGATCCCAAGGCTAAGTCATAAAAAGTCTTGCAGCTTCTGTGTGGGTCCATGGGACTTTTCTCTAGGAAATCAGCAGCCATTTAAGATGTATGACTTGCCTGAGACTACCATAGTATAGGAAATCCCAAGCAAGTGATGCAGAGAAGTCACAGGGGGAACAGATAATTGGCCAGTCTGCAAGCTAAGCCTTAGATATGTGAATGAAGAAACTATCCTAGACATCTGCTCCAGTTAAATCTTCAACTGTCTCCTACCCCAGATACCATGAAAAACCACAAGTGAGGACTACTCAGCTGTTCCTGGCCAATCCATAAAACCATAAGAACTAGTTGTTGTTCTAAGTCATGAAGTTTTAAAGTAGTTGCCAGTCAACAATAGATAACCAGAACAGCCCCCCAATTTAGATACTGCTTCTAGTTAAAGATCAGTTGATAAATCTGAAATGTCTCTGTCTTTTTATCTTTATGGCTGATGTTTTATATTTTCTGGTTTATCTCTTTATCAATCTTTACCCCTGGGTTTTGTTATCAGTTCCACTTTTGCTATGCATACTTTAGTCATGGTTGGAACTTTGCCACTTACCCCCGGGATGCTCACTCTTGATCTTTTTTGTCTCCCTCAGATGAAAACTTAAGTTACAATGGAAGAGCATGATCATGGATAATTCAGGGTGGGATCTCCTTGGCAAATTAGCTGTGTTTCTGGCTCTGATCTTCAGTTCTATAGGTCCAAAAATTTTCCCTCATTAGTGTCCAGAGTTGATCAGGCTCCAAATAAACCATAGATCCATGTAACACAGAGTTTCATAAACCAAACTTACAAGCCATTAACCTGCAAACCAGAATGCTCAACTGCATTTTACACTTAAAAATTATAAATCTCACTGGGATGGGATAATCACATTTATCAACTAATTGTGTCATTTTCTGCAGGAAAATCTATTTAGAAAACCAAATTCTAATCCAATTTTGCTCTGTACACATGGAGTCACAGCATTGAGAATTCACAGTACTATTTTAATGACTCATGACATCAGGTTATGACAATGAATGCATAGGATTTGTAACAGACATCTCTGCCACTGTGGAAAGCAAGTTGAGGCAGTTTCTAAGTGACCTCTCTTCCTGGAAATTACTGAAAGGGCAAGTCAACACAGTCATCTTTTCTGTCATCCTTCCTAGATTGCATGTTGACCACATGCTCTTTGTGGATTTGTTATTTGCTTATTAATGTGGGCTCTCATTCGGACAGAAGCAAACTCTATTAACTGAATCTTGTTTCTGGCCTAAAGAATATTAGGTCTCTTAACCATGCTCTGGTAAATTGTTAGTTTCACACATCGTATGTTAATTTAGTGCCTATCATCAGAATTTAAGGGCTTTCCTGCTGGGATATCTCAGAATCACCATCAGTATCTAAATATCATCATGAGAGAACCTATCTTGGGTTCTTATTTGGGGTTCATCAGCTCCAAAGTTAAAACAAAGCAAACCAACAAGAATGCAGTGAAATATTAACATAAGCCATATTCACAAGCAGTATTGTGTAATTTAAATAAACTGACAAATTCAAATAGACAAGGAAGCCCCAAATGCAAATTTGAGAAGAAACAAATTTTTATTCAGTCAAAATTAATATAAAATTTTATTAAAATGAAACTGTTGTTTCTTAGAGATACTGATTTTATGTATCCCTAGTGTAATACAATCCATTAAAGCAAGTAGTGGAGAATCTATGTTGAAATATTTTTATTTCATATTCAGGACAATGCACTTATTCGAAACAAGGGAATTTGGCCATTAAAATGATGTAAAACATCATATGATGTTTACAATATAGTATTCATTAACCTTAAATTCAATTATTGTAATAGCACTGAGCTGGTATTACAAATGTGATTGTATATTTCTTTCTGACTTACTCATAATCACCCATGCACATCTTCCGATAGGGAAGTAATCATGAAATATGACCTACAAAGCACCAAATTCAGGAAGGTTTTGTTTTTTTGTTCACTTTGCTTTCCAAATGTGACATTCCAGGTTTGATATTTTATTACATTGTGCAGAGAGAAAACTATCCTAGAAAATGTCTCTTTTTTTCTGGTAGTTCTATGAGGGATAAAGAAAAATCCAAGGAAGGAGGACAGTGTCAGAAAATTTAAGTCATTCTAAAGGATGTTAGTCCCTTGGAACACAGCACAAATGGAAACTTACATATGATTTCAGGATGGCGACTTAACTAAGGTATTCAAAACTTTGGGTAGCAGCTATATATCCCTGAGAGATTCAGAGAATCTCAAAATTTCCCCTAGTTAGGAGATCATTCATTTATGCATCTATGATTTTAATAAAAATTTGTTGAGTACCTACTATATGTTAGACACTGATTTAGAAGCTGAGGATAAAAAAAAAGTGGAAAAATAACAGGGTTTACCTTTAAGGAGGGATATGGTTTGGCTGTGTCCCTACCCAAATCTCACCTTGAATTCTAATCTTGTATTCCTCACATGTCAAGGGCAGGACTAGGTGGAGGTAATTGGATCATGGGGGTGGTATCTCTCATGCTGTTCTTGTGATTTTGATTGAGTCTCACTAGAGCTGCCGGTTTTATAAGTGTTTGGCATTTCCCCTGCTGGCCCTCATTCTCTCCTGCCACCCTGTGAAGGGGTGCCTTGCCTCCCCTTCTCTATCTGCAATGATTACGGGTTTTTTGAGGTCTCCCCAGCCATGCTGAACTGGGAGTCAGATAAACCTCTTTTTGTAAATGACCCAGTCTAGGGTAGTTCTTTGTGACAGTAGGAAAACAGACTGATACAAGGTGCAAACAGCTTAGTAAGGGTTACAACCAAGTGAAGAGTCAGTTATAACAGTGAGGGTTAAGGGAGCAGATAGGACATAGTTTAGGTTGATAAAGAAAAGAGTATTGAAAAGTTAGGTAAAAGGCTGCTAAGCTGATACAGTTAGATGTTAATATTTTATTGTATATATTTAAGGTGAAAAACATGATGTTTTGCTACACATATACATAGTAAAATAATAACTAAAATCAGGCAAAGTAACATCTACATCTCACATACTTTTTTAAACAACAGAATGTATTTAGAAATTGTTCAGATACATTTCTCATTATTTTATCAGATGAAAAGACCCATTTGGTCCCCTCTCATCTTTGTCCCCTGCCCCATGAAAATACTTTTACACCTTCTATTCCCACTGCATAGAATGTTGTTAAATTCCATTTCTTCTCTACTTCCCCAGTCACAGTGTTTAACATCTTCTACCTAGAATATCACAATAACCTCCCCTGTTATTGACCTGCCTATATTTACTCCTCACTCTAGTCAATTCTACATATCACTGTCAACTATATTCTGAAAACGCAAATTTGATCACATCATTTTCCTGCTTCAAAACTTTGTTGTAGTTCAGCTAGCTAAGAAATAACATCAATGGTACACTTATTTTAACTAAATGTATTTAAAATCCTATCCCCTCCCCTCCCCTCCTTTCCCTTCCCCTCCTCTCCCCTCCTTTCCCCTCCCTTCCCTTTCCCTCCCCTCCTCTCCCCTCCCCTCCCTTTTCCTCCCCTTTCCTCCTCTCCTATCCTCTCCTCTCCTCCTGTCCTCTCCTCCCCTCCCCTCCCCTCCCCTCCTCTCCTCCCCTCTCCTCCTGTCCTCTCCTGTTCTCTCCTGTCTTCTCCTGTCCTCTCCTATTCATCTATCCATCTGTCCATCCATATATCCATCCATTCTCCCATCAGTCTATTTCCAAAACATGAATTTAAGTGTTTAGACTCCTCGCTAGGCATTGACAATATAAAGGTAATATGAAGATTCCACCTTCAAGGCATGCCTAGCTCAGTGACCTCAAACTATTTCTCTAGCCTTATCTCTTACCCCTCTCCCCAACTCCTACTGATCTGATTCAAATAAAATATCCACATTCTCTGTTCCAGCCACACTAATTTTCTCATCTTTCCCGAAATATTTCATACTTCTTCATGATCCTACATAATCTCATATGCAGTTTTATCTCTTGGGATATCTACGTTTATTTTCACCTCTTAGGGAATACCTGTAAAAGCTAGATTGTATGTGACCTCTAAAAATCCAGTTCATATATAGCCTTTGTAGAACCTCTAAGATCCATCCCATGAGTTGGAAACTGTTATTTTTAGAAATATTTTACAGATTAAAAAATTAAGAATCAGAGATTAATTAAACCTTAGTACATGACTGCATAGCTAATAAGTGGTAGAGCCAGAATTTGCACAGTTCGTTTCACTGCAAATTTTGTATTTCATTCTATACAGTAATTTTCAATTTGACCTTTCTACTCTTAAATCTGAGTCATTAGTCTGAGGCACCCAGAAATTTCTATTTTTCCCAAACCTCAGAGGTGGTTTTTGTGAATGTCTCCAGATGCTTACAGTCTATTAGGAAAAACCAGTTTCACTGGGATGAATAGTGGTTCACACTGAAAAACATGTGTTCTTCTTCCATCTCCGATAGTAACTCTCCACAAAAGTGTGAGTATGTTTCCTCTGTGCATCTGTTTCCCCGTCTCTAAAATGCGCTTTGGGATAACTATGTTATAATTCAGCCAGACTGAATTACTTGTAGTTTTGCAAATGTTTTCTCTCACTTCCAGTACTTTGCTTATTATTACCTGTACCCACAATACTCCATCCTTCCCAGGGCCCTCTTTCCAGGTAATGCTTACTACATTTCCCAATCAGAGTCTATCACAAAACTCAGCACAAAGTACAGTGTGTGTGAGCAAATGTCAAATGAATGAATGAAGGTCTTCAACAGTTCTCATAGAAGTTTCAACTGATCCTGCAAGAAATGCAAGTGCACCTTCTACCTTTGCCTTCAAATACCATTTAGTAACAAGAAGCAAAAAGCGTTCCCCATAAAAATAAACAGGGATGAGGGGGATGAAGGCTTTATTTGTATAACACATATCTATAAGAAAACACTAAATTCTTAACCAGAATATAACTTTCTGCATAAATCTTTGCACCTACCAGTTTTTAAGTTGAACTTTATTATAACTGCATTCTGCAGTTTAGTGGGAGTTTTTGAATTTGTTATTCAATTTACCTTGTAGAAAACATCAGTAAAATTTCACATATCTATAAATAGAATACTCTGAGGAGAAAAGGGCTTTTGGAAAGATGACTGTACAAGCCAGCACAAACTGCTTAAGGGAAATCCATTAAAATTTACTTTTAGCTTCTCTAAGAGTTCTTGCTTTGAAAACAATTAATTTTACCTCAGAAATCCTTCTCTTTTTTTCTTTCTAGTTCCACTTAACACTTTCATCTTCAGTGGATGATACCTACAGCAAAGTTGTTAGAGTTTCCCACAATCGTGAAAATGTTCTCTGTCTGCATGGTCGGTTAGGTAGTACTAACCACATCTGTCTATCAAGCACTTAAAATGTGGCTAATGTGACTGACTGAGAAGACTAATGTTCAATTTTGTTTCAGTTTAATGAATTTAAATTAAATATAAATAACCTCATATGCTAGGGGCTATTGTATTGAAAACTGCAGATCTAGCATACACTCTGTTTCTCTAAATGTCTTGATCTTAGTTAGATGTTATCCTTGGATATCATTTTCCAGATGGATAGGGAAACCAGAATTCTTCCATATGAGAAGAAGCACATATACAGAGGGGCCCATTTACTTTGTTTTATACAAAATGATCTGAGACAACTATATTTACATATGTAATTTCATCTTGCTATGGATAATACAGACACAACTTGTTACCAATTTTTGCATCAGTTGAGGAGAAATATATATATTGTATTGTTACTTCTACGCAATCTCCCCCTCCTTCCAAAGGACATTTGACTTGGAATGGCATCCAAGGCTTCACAACTTGAGTGTGCCTAACCTCTCTAACATCAACTAATGACATTATTATCACTTCAGCATTACTGCTCATGCTACAACATGGAAGATCTCCTTTGTACATGATCTTACATCTGCTTAAACACCCTTTTTACTGAAGGTGGCTCCAACCAACGATGACCAAGAACTCTCCTTGAGCCAAATAAAGTTGGGTTTATTGGTTTGTTGGAACAAGGGATATAACATGCCATGGGGAACTATGGGATGACTCAGCAAGTAAGGGAACTATAAGGAGCTTGTTTGGGAATATGTGTTTGTGTTACATGATTTTGGAGAGTGTTTAAGGAAGTAAAGTTTCACTCCAGATGGGGTCCTACCAACTCTATGACTGGATATCTTAATTATTTTTTATCTGGAAGAAAAGAGAAATGGAGCATGGCTAATGCCATATTTTGTAAGGAAGCAGTAGTCACTCATACCAGTCTGGTATGGGGTTTGTGTATGATTATTTTGTTGTTATTGTTGTTAAACCTTGGTCAGTATTTTTGTTTTCAGTTGTGCTTAGGCATGATTATAAAGTTATCTTATCTGATATTGTTGTTATATGAAATCATTTATATTCAACAAGAGCATACATAGCCCAGGGTTTTGAGCAAGACCAGTTCAAATTACAATGAAGACAGGAAGGTATTTTTCTATCTTCACTATATTCCTACCACTCTCATTCAATATTTTATTCACAAACTTCCAGAGCACACATCAGGTCCTCAATGATGCTTTACTTCATTTTTCTAAACAGTTTGTTGCTCCCTTCTCTGTCTTTCTATGTCACTGAATATGTGTGTGAGTGCTTCTGTATATAATACATAAGTGTATTTAATCTTCATTAGTATACATATTGAGAATCTTTTAGGTGGCATCATATTAAGCAGTGAATGTATAGAGTAAGCAAAAAAGACAATGCCTAGTCTCATGTACCTCAAATTCTAGTGCAATAGTAAATTAATATGTATCAAATTTGCAATTATGGAAAAGTGACATGACATAATGGTTCACAGTACCATGGCAATGTTTAATAGGAAAATTGACTTGGTCAACAGAAACACAAATGATGAGGTGAATAATAAGACAGATTTATATTAGACATAAGTGGGAGGTTAGAAATATTCTAGGCAGAGAGAGAAGCATGTGAAAATGTTCTGTGGTGGACAGGACCAGGATGATCACAAACAAATGAAGAAGCCCATTGTGCCTGATAGGGCCCAGACAATAAATGACCTTGTGGGCCATTTTAAGGCATCTTCGGTACTCATTAAGAGTCTCAGAATGCTGTTTAAAATATTTTAACACTGAAAATGTGACTTTGGCCATACTGGTTTGGAATTGGGTGTCAGAGCCTATGTTTATAGGGAAACCAGTTAGAAGGCTATTTGAGAAGTATAGGAGAGGTCTGATGGGTACCTTGAGCTATAGTGCTGATGGTGGAGATGAAGAAAAGTGGATGGATTTGAGGTCACTCCAGAGATGGGTGGGCAAAGTTTAGTGAAGGAAAGGTAAGAATCAAGGATAACTTCTAATTATGTGGCTGAGAAACTTATTGAATGGTGGCATCATTTACATAAAGAGGACCATGATTTTGTTTTACTTTATTGGTGGATGGGTTAGAAATAACGAGTGAATTGCTAAAGTTCCACTGTGAGATTTCGATAAAGTGACTGAACACATTAATTATGTCCTTGGAAGAGAAAACTGAACTAGAGATAATAAGTTGTGAATCAGTTGCATATGAGTAGAAATACAGCTGTGAGGAGGGACACATCTACTTGTTTGTAGTGTAGGAAGTGAAGATTGTCTCCAGCCATGTGAAAATCTGCATCTAATGAATAGCTGGAAAAAGATGAGTCCACAAAACTCCAGAGAAGTTATCAGAAGTAAGAAGAAAAGGAGTCTATTACATCACATAAGACAGCCAATAAGCAAAATTATATATATTTCCAATCTCATAAATAGAATTTGAAGAGTTTTATTTAAAAAGGTGTTATACTTCCAAGTATTATAAAAATAATTTTTCTTTAACTTTTACTTTCGGTTCAAGGGGCACATGTGCAGGTTACATCAGAATATTGCGTGATGCTGATGCTTGGGGTACAAATCAAAACAACTAGGTAGGAGCATAGTACCCAACATGTAGTTTTTCAACCTGTGCTTGCTTGCCTCCCTTCCTCCCTCCCTCCCTCTCCACTTAGTAGTTTGCAATATCTACTGTTCCATGTTTATGTCCATGTATGCTCAATGTTTAGCTCCAACTTATGAGAATATGCATTATTTGGTTTTCTGTTTCTATATTACTTCAGAATTATAACCTCCAACTCCATTCATGTTGCTGCAAAGAACATGATTTCATTCTTTATTGCTACATAGTATTGTATAGTGTATATGTACCACATTTTCTTTATCCAAACTGACACTGAGGTGGTTTAGAAGTACATTTAACAAAAACAAGAGGATAAAGTTAAAAGAAAAGTAAATTGAACAGGAAGAACATACAGGTAAGAAAATAAAGTAACTCTAGGAGATGGTCATTTTTTCATTCCATAGAGTTCTAGGTGGTTGCTAAAATATAGACAACAAATTTGCTCTTGAGCTCCTTTGTCTCCCATAGTATTTTATCACTTGTAAAATAGGGACAAAGTTGAATTTATAGTGTTATTACAAGAGTAAAATGATAATGTACATCAAGCATGTTTAGCTTCAGTGGTAGGTTCAAGGTAATCATGTCTATTAGAAGTAGCAGTACTGGAACCGTGCCCATGGTTCTAGAAGATACGTTACCTTCACTTTATTATAAAATACGTTGATGGTGTGCTTTTTCTTTTACAAGATAATCTGTTGTGCTTTTCTCTGTATTTCTAGTGGCTAATACAGCCTGGCATTTAATAGACATTAACTGATACTATTTACTTAATACCTCTCAGTTATTCCTTTGAATTTGTTTCTCAGTCATTTAGAATGTATGCTCAGAAATTGCAGGAAGGGATTGGTGTAGATGCATAAGCTAACTCTTTTAGATATAGTTTTAAAATTTACTCATAAACGAGTGTGTGTTTCTAAATTA
Organism: Cheracebus regulus; assembly: GCA_963574635.1. Lineage (NCBI taxonomy): Eukaryota > Metazoa > Chordata > Mammalia > Primates > Pitheciidae > Cheracebus > Cheracebus regulus. The sequence goes on along the minus strand of CAUYQU010067350.1, from coordinate 10,735 downwards.
CAACCCACTGATGACAATGAAGTATATCCTATTTAGATGACAATTTTACCATCACTATACTAGTTCTTTTTCAGGGGTCATGTACAAGTGAGCTGAAGTAGTTTTACTGGTAAAAACCATGAAAATTACCCGAAGTCATTTCCTGAAGGTAGCATATTAAACTAGAATTGTGTTTTGGATTAGCAGTCCAAGTTTATGTCCATATAACCAACTTTTGCAGATAATTGGGGCCAGGATACTTCAGACTTTCACATACTGTACTGCATATCCACTGATTTTGACATGTATTCTACTTCTACTTCTTCCATTTCTTTCTATCAGTGAAAAATTGGCCAGTTAATGAGAAGAAACTTGTAGCCATCATTAAAACTATCTTACTTGGAATATTTTAACTTCAGCATTCTATATGAAAACTAACCATTATAAACCAGCTCATTGGCTTCTATGCTTTTATTAAACATATGAAAGTAGCCAACCTAAGCTATAATCAGTTGGTCAATCTGTGGGTATTGATTAAATATTTGGCATATGTAAGTAGAAAACTAACCTGAAACTATAAACTAAAAATACATATTACTGACATCTTAATAGGTATAAGTATTATTTACACTATTTAAAGTACTTTGCAGATATTATGAAATTTAATCCTAAAAAACAAATCTGAAAGTTAGGTCCTAAAGTGTAAAGACATTGAGAAACTTGGTCAGTGTTAAACCTTAGTAAGTTGTAGAGCCAGAATGTACCGCAAGAATTCCCTATCTGCCTGCACTTTTAACTACTGCAGCCTCCAAGCATGAATACTTGACTACATTTTACCCACAAAAGGCATGCTGCATCTTTTATTTTTTTTTTGGTGTGAAGCTTTAGGTCAGAAAAATTGTTATGATACATTGGATAGACCTTAACAATTACATTATTTTATCTGTCCTGAGATATGTGACATTAAATATTTCCAAATCATATCAGATTTGTTTGCTTGCTTTTCAAAAGTTGCCAATCTACCTAAAGTCGGTGACAAGGGGGAAGGAGGCAGCAAACCACCATGGCATGTGTATACCTATGTAACAATCCTGCAAGATCTGCACATGTACCCCAGAACTTAAAGACTTAAGTATTTTCTATCTATCTATATAAAAGCTGCCAATCTTCAAAGGAAGAACTTTTTCTTTTATATTTGGTTTGAACTTGGATTTAAATTACATTAATAATGATAAACATCAGTCTCCACCTGCAGCCTAAACTGAAATTTTATATATAAATCTTCCAGCCTTGATGAAAACAAGGCACTCGTGCCTATTTTAAGTTCAAAAATATATTTCTTTTGACCACACATAATAAATGCTATTTCGGTATAAAGATTGGAAGTACCAATTATAATTTTATTTCTTCTACTGAACTTCCTGTACAGATATCATACCATGACTTTACTTGTTACAGTGGCATTGAAAATTACACAACACACTATAAATTCCAATTGAAATGTAACATATTTGTATATTAAATTAAATATAAGTAGAGGGTATAACTTTGCAGCAGTATTCTCCCTAGCCCTGGAACTATCATAGATGATGTTTTATAAATACAACAGCTAGAATAATCTGTGTACTACTTACAATCTGTATGTAGTCATAAATATTAAATATCTTTGCAAGACCAATTCAATTTTAAACTAATGATACCCATGTCCAAATGAGACACTATGAATGGAACAGTAAAACCTTTTTAATTTTTAGATTAATTTATTATTTTTATGTTAAGTTCTGTGATACACATGTAGGAAATTTAAAATTTACTACTTAGAAATTTAAATTTATTACTTAGAAAGCAGGGACTCACTCAGGCACTACTACTAGGTCATGTCAAAAAGACTCAAGACAAATCGAGAAGTCTTCAAATGAACAAAGATGGATAATCTAGAGTTTCAAAATGGTAAGATCAAAAGTTTAAATGCATAAATTAGTAATAATATTTTAAACAAATTGGTCACCTTTGGAGATTGATAGATAATTATCTTGATAACTGGCAAGAAGGGAAAAGAAGTATTATCTTGCTTTATATGAATTCACCACCATATAATAATAAGAGAAAAATTTATTAAAGTATTATACTAATAAATGAGAAAATAATTGTAGATACTGAAATCCTCAATAAATTAGTGAATCTAGACATTGAATATAAGAGTGGTGACATCACAAAAAGAGAGGCCATTAGATATTAAGTGCTTCCTGATAAAAGCAGATTACTTCTTGTTCTGCTTAAAGGATGAAACCTGAGTTGGAAAATGTCCCTGGATCCAGTAATTCGTTTTTAGAAAATACAAAGGAAAAAAAAATGTGTTGAACTGCTTTGTCAGTATGCAATAAACGAAATCCAGACTGATCATCTCTACAGATCAAATGCCCATTGTTCTTCAGGTACATTTTGAAATGAAAATAAATGAATGAAGAAGCAATTAATAAACTGAAATAGCTTTAAAAGACACAGCAGGTTTAAAAATGGGCAAGATTTAACTATACTGTGTATGTATATGCACTTGAAATGATACAACTGTAAAACAATTCAAGAAAGTGGCTACTAGAACAGTCAGAATAATAGTTAATTTTAGGTGGAGGAAGGGCCTGTGATTGGCACAAGACACACAAAGCGATTTCTGTAGTGGCTGTCAACATTTTATTTCTTCACATAGGTAATGATTACAAAACCGTTTACTGGGTATCATCTCTTAAGCTACTCATGGTTTTTGTTTTATGTGGTTTACTGTTTTTGTCTTTTATTTTTCACTAAAAAGGGTAACATAGTTTTTAAATAGGTAGCATTTGAACCTCCAATACAATGAGAAAATTAAGGCAAATGAAGCATAGCCAATATAAAATTTAAAAAGTTTACCATCAGAGAATTAGTAAAACATAAAGCAAGAGCACAATGAAGGATGCGCTGGTCAGCTTTTATACTTTCAGACTTACTACAATTCTCCAGTTCACATATTCCCCAAACTTCAGAATCAAACTGTCATTTTTATTTTTTAACATGAGTAAAGATTTATTCATTTAACTCTAGTGATTTATTTCATATTTTAGTGGCTTTAGTTTTTTTTAATCTGTGTGACATTTTATGGCTTGTGGACAAGTTCAAACCAATTGGATGTGTTGTAAATATGATTTGTTTGGTTGTATTTCTGTTATTTTGTTTCTTACGCTATTGTTTCCACTTTGTAAAGATTTATAATATTTACATTTGTGTCTGTGACTGTAATTTATTATTTTCTTAATTCTATATTTAAGTAGGTTTAATGTTCACCACCAAACTCCTGTAACAAAGAAACCACACTCCTTACTTTCTTATTTTGATTCATCACTTGTTTGTCTGGGTTTTTATCAGTGAGTTGTTTTTTCAACAGTAAGTTGCTGAAAAGCCTTATTGATTTATCAACAGACACAGAAAAGAAATGTTTAATATATAGTTTCAGAAATATAAACTACTATAATTTATTCTAAAAGAAAACAAAATATCACTATTTCAGTGAGTATGGGACAATATGCAATTTTTTTCAAAGAAGTATTACCAAAAATACTTGTTACGTTATTGCATTACCAGTGCTTTAGTCAAACTTTCAAGACATAAAAATTCCTCATGTAACACAAGCTATTCTAGAGCACAGAAAAATAAAACATGTAGATTAACACAAATATTAACAGACAATAGCAACAGAATACATTAAATAGTCCCAAAAGATCCTATCATATAATAATAATTTGACAAAGTTTGAAATCCTTTGATTAAATCTTACTATTTCTACCAGAATTCAAAGACATCTTTTGTTTATGGCTGAGCATTTCACATTTTTCTTAAGACTAGAATAAAGGTTAATGCCAGAGACATTTATTTTGACTAACTAAAATTTAGATTTTTTCCTCATCTACTTAAGTGCAAATTAAATCCATAGTTATTCATTTCTTAGATGGTCTCTGGTTAAAAAGTAATCTGCCTTTGATGCTATGTTTAATTCATTGAAAATATCTTTAACTTTTAGGAATTTTTTCTTGTGGGCTTGATTTTATCATTTGGCAAATTAACAGGAAAGTTTTTATTAGATATTTTAAGTATTCTATCCTCAGTAGCATCAGAAAACATAACTGTTATAAAGCTAAGACTCTTTCTATCTCAATATTTTCTTATTATCATCTATAGTCTTGGATTTGCTTAGAACCAAAACTTTTATGACTTAAATATGCCAAATGATGGCAAAGTCTCTATTAATTATATATTATTGTAGTACTAAAAAATTAGGTCCAGTAAACTAATGTTTTATATTTAAACATAAACCTGTATTTTTCTGAATAATTTGTACTATATATATTCCATAAGATACATCTTATAACTTCTATGTCCTATGGTTATTAGAAATAAATTCTGTTCATAGTCTCTATACTAACTAGTTATGAAAAATCATTATGTTGCCTCAATTCTCTCATTAGTGTGATCATCATATGATCTTCCCTATCCTTTGCAGATGTAGCACAGTGTGCTTTCATAATAATATGTGATCATTGTTTATATAGTAAACTATTTTTTTTACCAAACATAAGTAAAAGTTGACATCCTTGAAAAATTCTGCTTGCAAATTTCAGCAACTGAAAATTGCTTTTCCTGTGTTATCTAAACTGTGTTTCCAAAACCACTTTTGTGCTTATCACTGACATTTCTCTTCTATATTTTATGCTCAACTTTTTGCTTTTCCTCATATTCCCTAACATCCCGTTAAAATTAGATTTTTAAAGCAACAATGGCTTCATCCTTTGAAAACTTTAACTTTGATAGCTTTCAGTGACTGTATCAGTTTATTCAACATCTTTCTTAATTCATCACATCAATTACCTGAGCAACTTTATCTTTTCTTATAATCATATTTTATTACAATCATCTGATTTTCTTTCAGGATGCTTTAACTCCCAGATCAAATCCAAATTCCTTATCTTTGCTTCTACAAATGAATATGCAGTCATTTGAGGATTATATATTGATTAATTAGTATGAATTTTTCAGGCCTTGTATTAATTAGAAATTACATGCAGCTGTTAGTAATGAGTCCTGACTAGAGTATTTTTAAAATTTTATAGGTTTATTTTCTAATGTAAAATACAAAATTACGTTTTCCAGTCCTGATATGTCCGTTATACATAGTCATTAAGGAGCGAAACTTGTGTTATCTATCTTTCTATAATGTTAAGCATGTGTCTTGTGCTCTCAAAATCATAGATGGTTGCTGGATTTCCAGCCATCACATTCATTTTCCAGGATGGCAAAAGAAGAAAGTAAGTGGCAGAACAACAGTTCTCCCAGACAAGTCAGAACTTTTTAAAGATCTGTACTGGTAATTCCACCCAATTACTTTTATTTGTATCTCATTATTGTATCTCTTATTTGTATCTCATGCCTTTCATGGCAACTGAGGCTAGAAAATATAATCTGGCTAGATACATTTTTGCTCCAAATAAAATCAGGGATCTGTTACTGTATTTTTGTCCAGCTGGCAGCTCTATTTCCAAATTATTAGATTAGACTTGTACAAATAAGTCTGATCTCTGTGTTTGCAATAGCCAAACTACTTTTTTTAAAAAACTACATTTAACTTAATTGCAGTGTGTTTTTCTTAAAATAAAAAGAGCATGTTTGCTTTTATAAATGTATTTAATCTTTTGCCATTTGAGTATTTGTCATTTGAATATTTGTTTCACAGTTTCTTTTTAGAAAGCAAATATTTGTCTTAGCAAATTAAATGTAGAAGTTTGTTAAACTCAAAAACAATTTTCTTGAACTAAAAAATAGTTTAAATTTTTTAAGGTTTTATATCAAACATAAAAATGAAAAAATATTTTGTTGATATTGAACAAACTTTAGATAATTATAATTATATACTTATTCAAGATAAAACCAAGTAATATTTCAGATCTATTGTTCTTCCTCACATAAAAATTTCCACTAAAATTATATGAATGCATGCATGACATGTCTCTGCCAGGTTTTGGTATTAGGATGATGCTGGCCTCATAAAATCAGTTAGGGAGGAGTCCTTCTTTTTCTGTTGTTTGGAATAGTTTCAGAAGGAAAGGTACCAGCTCCTCTTTGTACCTCGGGTAGAATTCAGCTATGAATCTGTGTGGTACTGGGCTTTTTTTGATTGGTAGGCTATTAATTACCATTAATATTTGGTTGGTAGGCTATTAAAATTGTTTCCTTAATTTCAGAACTTTTTTTGGTCCATTCAGGGATTCTAATTCTTCCTGGTTTAGTCTTGGGAGGGTGCATGTATCCAGGAATTTACCTATTTCTTCTGGATTTTCTAGTTTATTTGTGTAGAGGGGTTTATAGTATTTTCTGATGGTAGTTTCTATTTCTGTGGGGTCAGTGGTGAGACCCCCTTTATCAATTTTTATTGTGTCTATTTTATTCTTCTCTCATTTATTCCTTATTAGTCTCGCTAGCAGTCTATCTATTTTGTTAATCTTTTCAAAAACCCAGTTCCTGGATTCTCTGATTTATTGAAGGGCTTTTCATGTCTCTATCTTCTTCAGTTCTGCTCTGATCTTAGTTATTTCTTGTCTTCAGTTAGCTTTTAAATCTGTTTGCTCTTGCTTCTCTAGTTCTTTTAGCTCTGACATTAGGGTGTCGATTTTACAGCTCTTCTGCTTTCTCCTGTGGAGATTTAGTGCTATAAATTTTCCCCTGAACACCGTTTTAGCTGTGTCTCAGAGATTCTGGTATGCTGTGGCTTTGTTCTCACTGGTTTCAAAGAACTTATTTATTTCTGCCTTAATTTCATTATTTACCCAGTAGTCAGTCAGGAGCAGGTTGTCCAGTTTCCATGTAGTGGCGTGGTTTTGAGTGAGTTTCTTAATTCTCAGTTCCAATTTAATTGCACTGTGGTCTGACAGACTGTTTGTTATGATTTTCTTTCTTTTACATTTGCTGAGGGGTGTTTTCTTCCAATTATGTGGTCAATTTTAGAATAAGTGTGATGTTGTGCTGAAAAGAACGTATATTCTGTTGAGTTTGGGTGGTGAGTTCTGTAGATGTTTGTTAGGTCCACTTTGTCCAGAGCTGAGTTCAAGTTCTGAATACTCATGTTAGTTTTCTGTTTCATTTATCTGTCTAATATTGACAGTGGGGTGTTAAAGTTTTCCACTATTATTGTGTGGGAGTCTAAGTCTCTTTGTAGGTCTCTAAGAACTTGCTTTATGAATCTGGGTGTTCCTGTATTTATTGGGTGCATATATATTTATGATAGTTAGCTCTTCTTGTTGCATTAATCCGTTTATCATCATTAATGCCTTGTTTTCTTTTTTTTTTTTTTAATCTTTGTTGGTTTAAAGTCTATCAGAGACCAGGATTGCAAACCTTGCTTGCTTTTGTGTTTGTTTGTTTTGCTTTCCATTGGCTTAGTCAATACTCCTCCATCTCTTTCTTTTGATCCTATATGTGTCTTTGCACATGAGATGGATCTCCTAAATACAGCACACTGATGGGTCTTGACTCTGTATCCAATTTGCCAGTCTTTGTCTTTTAACTGGGGCATTTAGCCTGTTTACATTTAAAGTTAATATTGTTATGTGTGAATCTGATTCTGTCATTATGATGCTAGCTGGTCATTTTGCTCATTAGTTAATGAAGTTTCTTCATCGTGTCAGTGGTCTTTATAATTTGGTATGTGTTTGTAGTGGCTGGTATTGGTTTTTCCTTTCCATATTTAGTGTTTCCTTAAGGAGCTCTTGTAAGGCAAGCCTGGTGGTGACAAAACCTCTCAGCATTTGCTTGTCTGTAAAGGATTTTATTTCTCTTCCAATTATGAAGCTTAGTTTGGCTAGATATGAAATTCTGGGTTGAAAATTCTTTTCTTTAATAAGGCTGAATATTGCCTCCAACTCTCTTCTGGCTTGTAGGGTTTCTGCAGAGTGATCTTCTGTTAGTCTGATGGGCCTCCTTTTATGGGTAACATGACCTTAGTCTCTGGCTGCCCTTAACATTTTTTTTCTTCATTTCAACCTTGGTGACTCTGATGATTACGTGTCTTGGAGTTGCTCTTCTCAAGGAGTATCTGTGATATCCTCTGTATTTCCTGAGTTTGAATGTTGGTCTGTCTTGCTAGGTTGGGGAAGTTCTCCTGGATAATATCCTAAAGAGTGTTTTCCAACTTGGTTTCATTCTTCCCATCACTTTTGGGTACACCAATCAAATGTAGGTTTGGTCTTTTCACATAGTCCCATATTTCTTAAAGGCTTTGTTGATTTCTTTTCATTCTTTTTTTCTCTAATTTTGTCATGCTTTATTTCATTAAATTAATCTTCAATCTCTGACATCCTCTCTTCTGGTTGATCAATTTGGCTATTGATACTTGTTTATGCTTTACAGATTTCATGTGCTGTGTTTTTCAGCTCCATCAGGTTATTTATGTTCTTCTCTGGCATGATACAAATATCTTTCACATATTTGACTTTCACAGCATAGATATAAAGGCAAGTACTTTTGCAACAAGTATTTGAAGATTTTCATCAATTTCCTCAAGGGCTTCTTAAACATATCTATAACATTTTGTAAAGTATAGAAACAACAGATTTTAAAAAGAGGTATGAACTACATCCCAGACATAACAAATGTTAAGATATTGTGTTTGTTTCAGATATTTTTTTAATGAATTAAACATTACAGATAAAATCAAAATATTCTTTTTGGTTGATGCACATTTAATATGTATAGATCCATAAAATATATATATTGTGTCAGCATTCTTTTAAATCTTTGCATAAATTTTTTATACTGTTTGTATGATTTTATAAATTATTTTAAAACTCATTATTTTTGAGATATATCCTTATTAATACACAAACAGTTCATTTACTTGAACACATATATAGCATTACAGTGCATAAGTATTCCACAGATTATTTATTTGTATGTAGCGGATGTTGAAATAAACATCCATTACATAAGTTTCTCTAAGGTACATAAGTTTCTCTAAGGTATACATTCAGATATACGATTGCTAGTTATAAAATATTTACATCTTTGATATTGCCAAAGTTCTCTCTAAGACAGCTGCACTTAATAGTTCTGCCATCTGTGTGAGAGTTTCTATCTCCCCACATAGTTACCAAATTTTTATATTGTTATCACTCTTTTAAATGTCTGCAAACCTGATGGGTTTGAAATTATATCTATCTCACTTCAATTTCCATATGCCTCAACACTCATGTTTACTTACTGTTAATGTTTTTATTTAGCTTATTTATCTACATGATTTGCTAACTATTTGTCATATTTTTTGTCTTATCTTATAGATTTGTAGAGGTATTTATTAATTTAGGCTATAATTATTTGTCTGTGACCTGAATCACTAATACTATATCAATATTGTTAATTGTCCTCAAGTTCTATTTTTATCTCCCCTTTATTTTTCAAATAGATGCACAACATTTTATGTAGCAGATATGTTAACTTGTGAAACATAACACTGTAATAACCATGTGTGAATTTACTACTAGACCATTATCCATGTCGGCATTCTCTTCCCGTCTCCTATTCCCCTATCCTATCATCCTTTCCAAAGCTAACCACTGCCTCATTTCAGTGTTTAACATTTCCCTGTATTTTAAATATTGTTTACTCATATGTAGCTTGTTTTCTTTGGTGTCTGATTAACTTAGCCTATGTATTTGTACTATACATTATATTTGAAAACAGTATTTGCCGAAATAATATCATAGCCAAGTCAGTTCTAAGCAAAAAGAACAAAGCTGGAGGCATCACACTACCTGACTTCAAACTATATTACAAGGCTACAGTAATCAAAACAGCATGATACTGGTACCAAAACAGAGATATAGACCAATGGAACAGAACAGAGGCCTCAGAGGCAGCACCACACATCTGCAACCATCTGATCTTTGACAAACCTGACAAAAACAAGAAATGGGGAAAGGATTCCCTGTTTAACAAATGGTGTTGTGAAAACTGGCTAGTCAGGCACAGAAAGCAGAAACTGGACCCCTTCCTCACAGCTTACACTAAAATTAACTCCAGATGGATTAAAGACTTAAACATGAGACCTAACACCATAAAAACCTTAGAAGAAAACCTAGGCAAAACCATTCAGGACATAGGCATAGGCAAGGACTTCATGACTAAAACACCAAAAAGCATTGGCGAAAAAGCCAAAATAGACAAATCGTACCTACTTAAACTACAGAGCATCTGCACAGCAAAAGAAACAATCATTGGAGTGAATCGGCAATCAGCAGAATGGGAAATAATTTTTTCAACCTACCCATCTGACAAAGGGCTAATATCCAGAATCTATAAAGAACAAAAACAGATTTACAAGAAACAAACAAACAAGCCCATTCAAAAGTGGGCAAAGGATATGAACAGACACTTTACAAAAGAAGACATATATGAGGCCAACAAACATATGAAAAAAATGCTCATCATCACTAGTCATTAGAGAAATGCAAATCAAAACCACATTGAGATACCATCTCACATCAGTTAGAATGGCGATCATTAAAAAATCTAGAGACAACAGATGCTGGAGAGGATGTGGAGAAACAGGAACATTTTTCAGTGTTGGTGGGAGTGTAAATTAGTTCAACCATTGTGGAAGACAGTGTGGGGATTCCTCAGGGACCTAGAAATAGAAATTCCATTTGACCCAGCAATCCCATTACTGGGTATATACCCAAAG